>CAKJTW010000156.1:0-47500 GCA_917880005.1 Nanger dama
ATTTGGGAGCCCCCTAAAATAAAGTCTGACACTGTTTCCACTGTTTCCCCATCTATTTCCCATGAAGTGATGGGACCAGATGCCATGATGTTCGTTTTCTGAATGTTGAGCTTTAAGCCAACTTTTTCGCTCCCCCTCTTCACTTTCATCAAGAGGCTTTTAGTTCCTCTTCACTTTCTGCCATAAGGGTGGTGTCATCTGCATATCTGAGGTTATTGAGATTTCTCTCGGCAATCTTGATTTCAGCTTGTGTTTCTTCCAGTCCGGCGTTTCTCATGATGTACTCTGCATATAAATTAAATAAGTAGGGTGAGAGTATACAGCATTGATGTACTCCTTTTCCTATTTGGAACCAGTCTGTTGTTCCATGTCCAGTTCTAACTGTTGCTTCCTGACCTGCATACAGATTTCTCAAGAGGCAGGTCAGGTGGTCTGGTATTCTCATCTCTTTCAGAATTTTCCAAAGTTCCTTGTGATTCCACACAGTCAAAGGCTTTGGCATAGTCAATAAAGCAGAAATAGATGTTTTTCTGGAACTCTCTTGCTTTTTGCATGATCCAGCGGATGTTAGCAATTTGATATCTGGTTCCTCTGCCTTCTCTAAAACCAGCTTGAACATCAGGGAGTTCACGGTTCACGTATTGCTGAAGCCTGGCTTGGAGAATTTTGAGCATTACTTTACTAGCATGTGAGATGAGTGCAATTGTGTGGTAGTTTGAGCATTCTTTGGCATTGCCTTTCTTTGGAATTGGAATGAAAACTGACCTTTTCCAGTCCTGTGGCCACTGCTGAGTTTTCCAAATTTGCTGGCATATTGAGTGTAGCACTTTCACAGCATCATCTTTCAGGATTTGAAACAGCTCCACTGGAATTCCATCACTTCCACTAACTTTGTTTATTGTGATGCTTTCTAAGGCCCACTTGACTTCACATTCCAAGATGTCTGGCTCTAGATGAGAGATCACATCATCATGATTATCTGGGTCGTGAAGATCTTTTTGTACAGTTCTTCCATGTATTCTTGCCACCTCTTCTTAATATCTTCTGCTTCTGTTAGGTCCATACCATTTCTGTCCGTTAGCGAGCCCATCTTTGCATGAAATGTTCCCTTGGTATCTCTAATTTTCTTGAAGAGATCTCTAGTTTTTCTCATTCTGTTCTTTTCCTCTATTTCTTTGCATTGATCCCTGAAGAAGGCTTTTTTTTTTTTTTTAATCTCTTCTTGCTATTCTTTGGAACTCTGCATTCAGATGCTTATATCTTTCCTTTTCTTCTTTGCTTTTCACCTCTCTTCTTTTCACAGCTATTTGTAAGCCCTCCCCAGACAGCCATTTTGCTTGTTTGCATTTCTTTCCATGGGGATGGATCCCTGTCTCCCGTACAATGTCCCGAATCTCATTCCATAGTTCATCAGGCACTCTATCCATCAGATGTAGGCCCTTAAATCTATTTCTCACTTCCACTGTATAATCATAAGGGATTTGATTTAGGTCATACCTGAATGATGTAGCGGTTTTCCCTACTTTCTTCAATTTAAGTCTGAATTTGGTAATAAGGAGTTCATGATCTGAGCCACAGTCAGCTCCTGGTCTTGTTTTTGTTGACTGTATAGAGCTTCTCCATCTTTGGCTGCATAGAATATAATCAATCTGATTTCGGTGTTGACCATCTGGTGATGTCCATGTGTAGAGTCTTCTCTTTTATCTCTCACTTTGTTCATTTAGAAACAGCTACCTATAAGTCAGACCTACTTTCTTTTCCCTTAATAAAATGAAATTTCATTCCTTATATCTTCTTTATTAAAAACATACATCCTACTTTGCTTAAACAACCATCAGCTGTCCTTTATATTAGCATTCTGTAGCTTTGTGAACATAAATACCTGTGATAATTTCTAAAAACATTTGTTTTCTTATAGAGAACATCTCAGGATGGCACCACACATATTCATTAATAGTTCATAATCTCTAGTTTCTCTGTAAGAGGAAGTTAGTGCTCAGTAATTAATGTTTCAGAAACTTATTTTATTTGGAAATGACCTAGCTATTTAGTAAACTTCCATCACTTAGTTTAACAAAACCCTAGAAATTCAAGTTGCTTCAATCTGGAGAGACTATTTCAAACAACATTCCTAAAGCATAATTATTCCTAATAGAGTTTATTTAAAAGCTCATATCTCTTTCACATTTTCTTTCTTGAAGAGTTTTTTTGGACTCTAGTCCCTTTCCTCGGGGACAAAGTTGTGACAGATATAAGAAGATTAAACTTATATCAAACCTAGGTATAATGAAAATGTTATGTTTAATATAAGTGACTCTTAGACATGTCTACATTAATTAGATCACCAAATAAACATTACTACCAGATATTTAATACTGAATATTTCCTAGTTTATGTGAACCTGAAATTAATTTAGGTTAATTTCTCTTGTATTTAGAATTGTTTGATTTGTAAGTGCTTACTTTTCTTTAGGTCACTTAAACTAGAGCTCATTCACAACCTAACCTCAGCAATATTATCCAAAGACAAAGACATACACTGAGACATGCATAAATCCAGACAAACAGACATAGATCTCATAGTTATTTGCTTGAGATTTAAAATGTCTCTTTGCCCACCCCCCACCCTCTTTTTTTCTTAGCTTGAAGTTTTAATTTGCTCACAGTTGAAGTCTCAGGCAAAGTGGTCTGCATATTTCATGGATATGATAAGAGTTAACTTCAAACTTTCTCCTAGGCATAATTTTGTTTAACAAGCTAGCTTTTTCATGCAAGAACCAGTTTTGTAATTTCAAAAGATTTCATTTTAACCAGTTTCCTCCAGAGTCTACTATCATGGCCATACTGTCTTTTCCCTTCTGTGGTCATAATCTCACAGCTAAATTTTAGAGAGTGCTCAAACTGGAACAACAAACTGGTTCCAAATAGGAAAAGGAGTACGTCAAGGCTGTATATTGTCACCCTGCTCATTTAACTTACATGCAGAGTACATTATGAGAAACACTGGGCTGGAAAAAGCACAAGCTGGAATTAAGATTGCTGGGAGAAATCTCAATAATCTCAGATATGCAGATGACACCACCCTTATGGCAGAAAGTGAAGAGGAACTAAAAGCCTCTTGATGAAAGAAAAAGTGGAGAGTGAAAAGTTGGCTTAAAGCTCAACATTCAGAAAAGGACATCATGGCATCCGGTCCCATCACTTCATGGGAAATAGATGGGGAAACAGTGGAAACAGTGTCAGACTTTATTTTAGGGGGCTCCAAAATCACTGCAGATGGTGACTGCAGCCATGAAATTAGAAGACGCTTACTCCTTGGAAGAAAAGTTATGACCAACCTAGATAGTATATTCAAAAGCAGAGACATTACTTTGCCAACAAAGGTCTGTCTATGGTTTTCCCAGTGGTCATGTATGGGTGAGAGAGTTGGACTGTGAAGAAGGCTGAGTGCCAAAGAATTGATACTTTTGGAGTGTGGTGTTGGAGAAGACTCTTGAGAGTCCCTTGGACTGCAAGGAGATCCAACCAGTCCATTCTGGAAGGAGATCAACCCTGGGATTTCTTTGGAAGGAATGATGCTAAAGCTGAAACTGCAGTACTATGGCCACCTCATATGAAGAGTTGACTCATTGGAAAAGACTGTGATGCTGGGAGGGGTTGAGGGCAGTAGGAGAAGGGGATGACAGAGGATGAGATGGCTGGATGGCATCACGGACTCAATGGACATGAGTCTGAGTGAACTCCGGGAGTTGGTGATGGACAGGGGAGGCCTGGCGTGCTGCGATTCATGGGGTCACAAAGAGTCGGACATGACTGAGAGACTGAACTGAACTGAACTGAACTGACAAATTGACTCTGATAACAGGGGCTTACTGACTGGTAAAAGTTGTCCCAGCAGGAATTATCCCTTTGGGGAGATGAGGTGTGGTCCTAGTTTGATCAGAAGAATTTGGAAGGGAAAAGGAACTTGCAGGAGCGGGAATATGCTGGTCCCTCTCCACACTGAGAGATAGAAATTTGAAGGTGATTCTTTAGAATGTTGCTGCTGCTACTGCTATGTCACTTCAGTCATGTCCGACTCTGTGCAACCCCATAGATGGCAACCCACCAGGCTCCTCCATCCCTGGGATTCTCCAGGCAAGAACACTGGATGGGTTGTCATTTCCTTCTCCAATGCATGAAAGTGAAAAGTGAAAGTGAAGTTACTCAGTTGTGTCTGACTCTTAGTGACCCCATGGACTGCAGCCTACCAGGCTCCTCCATTCATGGGGGTTTCCAGGCAAGAGTACTGGACTGGGGGTGAGATGTTTTTGATCCTTCAGGCTTTTGATTATGGGAGAAAGTCCTAGATCAAAGGGAACCTCAGAATCCTTTCTTTGTGTCCAACTATAGAGATCAAATGTGAATAGGAAAGGCCAAGTAAGGATCATCTAGGAAATCTGATGGATGGGGAGACAGTGGGAAGTGAGGGGGATAGGATGGCCACAGAAGGACACGTGGCTTGAGTCCCTCAGATCTGGATTCTGATTAAGGGCCATGAAGGACTGAACCAAAGGGACCTCTGAAAACTTTCCTGCTTTGGCAACAACCTAGGGTGCCCTTCAGAGGCCATTTTTCATCTCCTAATTTGTACTAAGGCTAGGTCTTTTTGAGATTTTCAGGGTCAAATGTTTCCAGTTCCTGATAATATAGTCAAGGGGGTGAGTCTGAGAGAGGCTCTTGGGACGTACCAGAATCAGTTCTTAGCCTGCATGCCAGAGAACGGGAGTTCTGAGAGTCATTGGCTGACAGAAAGGCATCCCTTTGTCCCAGTGATCTCTCCATGCAGGTAATGACACAAAATGGCTGACTGTCCCAACAGTCAGGTCTGATTGTGAGAGGTGACGCCGGGGAATTGTGCAGCTATAGGCACCATGCATTAGTTCTAGGAAACCTAGAAGACCTCCTAGAACTAAGACCAAAAGAGATGTTTTATTCATCAGTTGGGATTGGAATGCAAAAGTAGGAAGCCAATAGATACCTGGAGTAACAGGCAAGTTTGGCCTTGGAGAACAAAATGAAGCAGGGCAGAGGCTAACTGAATTCGGCCAAGACAATGTACTGGTTATAGCAAATATCCTTTGTCAACAACCCAAGAGACGACTTTACACATGGACAATACCAAATGGTCAGTACTGAAATCGAATTGATTATATTCTTTGTAGCTGAAGATGAAGAGGCTGTATACAATCAGCAGAAACAAGACCTGGAGCTGACTGTGGCTTAGATCATCAACTTCACATAGCAAAATTCAGGCTTAAACTAAAGAAAACAAGGAAACCACTAGGCCAGCCAGGTATGACTTAAATCAAACCCCCCATGAATATGCAGTGGAGGTAATGAACAGATTCAAGGGATTAAACCTACTCAACAGTGTGCCTGAAGAACCATGGATGGAGGTTCATCATATTGCACAGGAAGCAGCAATCCAAACCACCCCAAAGAAAAGAAAAGCAATAAGGCAAAGTGGTTATCTGAGAAGGCTGTACAAATAGCTGAAGAAAGAAGAGAAGTAGAAAGCAAGGGAGAAAGGGAAAGGTATACCCAACTAAATGCAGAGATCCAAAGAACAGCTAGGAGAGACAAGACAGCCTTCTTCAGTGAACAATGACTATAACTAGAAGAAAACAACAGCAGGGGAAGATTAGAGATCTCTTCAGGAAAATTGGAAATATCAAAAGAATATTTTGCCCAAGTTCAGTCACTCAGTCGTGTCCGACTCTCTGGGACCCTATGGACTGCAGCATGCCAGGCTTCCTGTCCATCACCATCTGCTGGAGCTTTCTCAAACTCAGGTCCATCACATCAGTGATGCCATCCAACCATCGCATCCTTTGTTGTCCCCTTCTACTCCCACCTTCAGTCTTGCCCAGCATCATGTTCTTTTCCAATGAGTCAGTTTTTCACATCAGGTGGCCACAGTATTGAAGTCTCAGCTTCAGCATCAGTCCCTCCAATGAATATTCAGAACTGACTTCCTTTAGGATGGACTGGTTAGACCTCCTTGCAGTCCAAGGGATTCTCAAGAGTCTTCTCCAACACCAGAGTTCAAAAGCATCACTTCTTTGGAGCTCAGCTCTTTATAGATCAACTCTCACATCCATACATGACTACTGGAAAAACCATCGCTTTGACTAGACGGACCTTAGTTGGCAAAGTAATGTCTCTGCTTTTTAATATGCTGTCTAAGTTGGTCATAGCTTTTCTTCCAAGGCTTTCCTTTCTTCACCCAAAGATGAGCACAATAATGGATAGAAATGGTACAGAGCCTAGTAGACACTGAAGAGATCAAGAAGAAATGGGAGAATACATGAAAGAACTGTCAAAAACGATCTTCAGGAACTGGATTACTATGATGATGTGGTCAGTCACCCAGAGCCAGACATTCTGAAGAGTGAAGTCAAGTAGGCCTTAGGGAAGCACTGCTGTTAATACAGCTAGTGAATGTGGTGGAATTCCAATAGAGCTAGTCAAAACCCTAAAGGATGATGCCATCAAGGTGTTGCATTCAATATGTCAGCAAGTCTGGAAGACCCAGCAGTGGCCACAGGACTGGAAAAGGTCAATCCTCCTCTCAGTTTCCAAGAAGGGTGGTACAAAAGAATGTGCTAACCATCAGACAGTTGCAGTCATCTCCCATGCTAGTAAGGTCATGCTTAAAATCTTGCATGCTAGGCTTCAACATTATGCAAACCAAGAAATCCCAGATGTCCAAGCTGGGTTTAGGAAAGGAAGGGGAACCAGAGAACAAACTGCTAACATTCACTGGATCATAGAGAGAGCAAGAGAATTTCAGAAAAACATCTACCTCTGTTTCATTAACCATGCTAAAGCCTTTGACAGCATGGATCGCAACAAAGTATGGAAAGCTCTCAAAGAGGTGGGAATAGCAGACCATCTTACCGGTCTTCCGAGAAACCTGTATGCAGGCCAAGAAGCAACAGTTAGAACCCTGTATGGAACAATGATTGGTTTAAGATTGAGAAAGGACTATGACAGGGCTGTCTGCTGTCACCCTGTTTGTTTAGCCTATATGCTGAGCACATCACAAGAGACACTGGGTTACATGAGTTACAAGCTGGAATCAAGATAGGCAGGAGAAACATCAACAACCTCAGATATGAGGATGATACCATTCTAATGGCAGAAAGTGAAGAGGAACTAAAGAGCCTGTTGATGAGGGTGAAGGAGGAGAGTGCAAGAGCCAGCTTAAGACTAAATATTAAAAAAACAAAGATCATGGCATTTGGCCTCATTACTTCATGGCAAATAGAAGGGGAAAAGGTGGAGGTAGTAACAGATTTCCTTTTCTTGGGCTCTAAAATCACTGCAGATGATGACTGCAGCCATGAAATCAGAAGACAGCTGTTTTTGGCAGGAAAGCTATGACAAACGTAGACAGTGTGCTGAAAAGAGGCATTGCTCTGCCAACAAAGGTCTGTATAGTCAAGGCTATGGTCTTCCAAGTGGTCATGTGCGGGGGGGTGATAGCTGGACTATAATGAAATCAGAATGCCAAAGAACTGATGCCTTCAAACTGTGGTGCTATAGAAGACTCCTGAAAGCTCCATGGACAGCAAGGAGATCAGACCAGTGAATGTTAAGGGAAATCAACCCTAAATACTCATTGGAAAGACTCATGCTGAAGCTGAAGCTCTGGTACTTTGATCATCTGATGCAAACAGCTGACTCACTGGAAAAGTCCCTGAGGCAGGGAAAGCTTGAGGGTAGAAGGAGAAGAGAGCATCAGAGGATGAGATGGCTGGATGGCATCACCGATGCAATGGACATGAACTGGGGCAAACCTCAGGAGATGAGGGACAGGAGACCTGACATGCCGCAATCCATGGAGTTGCAAAGAGTCAGACATGACTGGGTGACTGAACAACAACAAGGAACCATGGGACTTGGACAGGGAAAGACAGAGATTCCTGGGAGTAACTAGGTGACTCATCATTTGGTGATCCCCTGAAACATGGAAGGCACTCTCAGGATGGCTCAGAGGCAACACTTAGGTACTTGTAAATCAATCCAGACTGAAAGGGAATGAAATGAAAGAGACAGGGAAGATAGGCTGAAGAATCTGCCTTACAATCCTATAGGGAGACAGTGGCCAGGGGTGGTGGACTGTGATTTGTTTGAGCCAATATGTGCCTTATATGGTACACTGAAGTTGTCTTGCTCAGGGTAGATGCCCTTGTGGCCTTGTCCATTCCATGACCCACCCATCCCCAACCCATTATCCTTTCACAGAAGCCTTCCAGTGACAGGTGCCCTAGTGGTTTTAAGTGCCTGGCCTGTGCCCGCACAATATTGATTTGCCTAGTCCTCAGTTGGAAAGTACTAAACAAGAGAGACCCTCACTCCTTTGGTTGGCAGCTCGGGACAGATTGAGCAGTGGGGCCTTTGGAACATATCAGAGGGTGACCCTGGCCAGAGTTCCTCAGCTGCTTCCACAGTCACTTGCCTGTTCATAGAGGGTCCCTATGAGAAAGGAGAGGCAAGGAGGTGGGGAAGAGACTCCAAGTCCTTGTACAGGCCACCAGAATGTTGTGGTCCATGCATGGGTTGGAAAAGAATTTCCAGACATGAGGCAGATTGAATGGAGAATAAAGTTGATTAGAGTGGGAGACGCTGTTAGAACAGTGGACAGGTTCAAGGGAGAGCTAAACCTTTTCAAAGGCTAGCTGCCAATTTTTATAGCCTCAAGACACAGAAAATTCCTATGGGAATGGTGGCATTAGGTAATTGGTTAAGATGCTATAGGGTGGGTATTTTACCTAATGTGGGATCAGGCAACTGGCTGGTTTGGATCCAGAGGCATGGCAAGAGTTGCTATGGTGCTTGGTCAGTTCCACAGATTTTTATCCTGTGACTTTGGTACAGAGCTCCACACCTGTGACCTTGGTATAGGGCTCCACAGTAGTTATCAATAAGTGTGGTCCTATTACCATTTTCTTAATTGTTTTGGATTTATTTTTTGTAGATCTTTCCCTTCTCTTGTGTTTCCTGCTTAGAGATGTTCCTTTAGCATTTATTGTAAAGCTAGTTTGGTGGTGCTGAATTCGCTGAACTTTTGTTTGTCTCTAAAGCTTTTGATTTCTCTGTCAAATCTGAATGAGAGTCTTTCTGCATAGAGTATTCTTGGTTGTAGTTTCTTCTCTTTCATCATTTTGAATATATCATGCCATACCCCCTCTCTCTCTCTTTTGCCTTTCATATTTTCTTTTTATTTCTCTTCAATAGTTGCTTGACCCAACATCTTTCTGTCTGCTCTATGCAATGAAAATACAAACTAAATGAGAATAGCAAAATAAATAAAGCACTAAATTGTACGAATTACAAGTCTATTCCAAAATATATTTACATTAATAAAATACGCATTTCAGTAAGAGATCTACAGTGAATGACTCTGCATTCTGGGAAGCTTTGCAACGCCTAGGCAGGGCTGACATTCGTGGGAGAAGCTGAGAGACTTCACACCAGTCGCAGTTTGTAGGAGGTTTCTGATGGCCCATCTGCGAGCTACACTGAGCACATCATGAGCATCGCCTGTGCAGGGACTTACTGGGAGGAGGAGAAGCAGCTCTTACCTCAACGCTGAGTTCATTCTCATCAACAGCCTATTCAGTACAGTTTCAAAAAAGTAAACATGTTAAGGTAAGCAGACAACTCTTGAGAACCCCAGACACATTTTCTGGCTGTATTTATGCAGAACTCTCCAGCTACAATGGGTGGTCGTGAAGAGGTTCTGCCTCACAACAACGTGGTCACAGGGCTCAGATGACCCAGTGGGACTGAGGGGAGCCGAGGACTGGGATACAAGTCCAGTTTTGGTTTGAGGCATTTTTTCTCATGCACAGTCCATGGACCTGCAGTCCTCTCCTTCTACCATCTGGCATGAATGTTGTCTGCAGCTTTATTCCAGAAGTCCTCCTTGTCCCACAAATGATGGTCTACAACTTCGATATTCAGTGGATCATCAAAATTCAACAGATCAATAAGCAAAGAGTTCAATCCACAAACAACATGGTTCAGTGTCCTCGTAGGGGCCCAGCCAGTGCCATCAACTGGATGTTCTCTCAGTAAACTGAGACATATCTCTCCTGTCTCTGTATGTTGGGGTGCCAGATCCAGGCCAAGCATTTCACTTTGGGAAGCACCATGTTGTATGCATTGGGGACTTCAGTTTCAAACTGACATTTTCCACCCTGATAGTAACCCCTTCTCTGGGGTGGACAGTTAGCTGAAAGCAATGAAACTTGTTTGGATCAGGAAAATGCACTTTACATGTACAAGGTAAATTAACTTCAAGTTCTGCAACCTCTTTAACAAGCAGCCTATCTCTCACAGACACTAGCCTAGTGGAGTCGGTGGCTGTGGCTGACTCTTCTGCTTGGTTGCCAACATCAACATCACTACTACCTTATCCTGGGCACCCTGAGACAGGCAAGGCCAGCCCAGTGCCCAACACCATGCCCAGCTGGCCACAGGCAGCAAACCATGGCCCCTCACAGCCACACCAGCTCTGGCCATGCCATTCCCTTCTTGCCTGTAGAGTTTCTGTTGAGAAATCAGCTGATAACCTTATGGCAATTCTCTTGTATTTTATTTGTCATTTTCCCCTTGTTGTTTTTAATATTTTATCTTTGTCTTTAATTTTCATGTTTGGTTACTATGTGTCTCGACGTGTTCCTCCTTGGGTTTATCTTGCCCAGAACTCTCTGTGTTTCCTGGACTTGGTTAACTATTTCCTTTCTCATGTTAGGAAAGTTTTCAGCTATTGTCTCTTCAAATATTTTCTCAAGTACTTTCTCTCTTCTCCTCTGGGACCCCTGTAATGTGAATGTTGATGCATTTAATGTTATGCCAGAGGTCTCTTAGGGTAGCTTTATTTTTTTCATTCTTTTTTCTATATTCTGTTTTGTAGCAGTGATTTCCATCATTCTGTCTTCCAGGTCACTTAACCGTTCCTCTGCTTCAGTTATTCTGCTATTGATACCTTCTAGTGTAATGTTCTGGAGAAGGCAATGGCAACCCACTCCCTCTCGCCTGGAAAATCCCCGAGGTGGAGGAGTCTAGTAGGCTGCAGTCCACGGGGTCCCTAAGAGTCGGACATGAACTAAGCAACTTCACTTTCACTTTTAAGTTTCATGCATTGGAGAAGGAAATGGCAACCCACTCCAGTGTTGCCTGGAGAATCCCAGGGACGGGGGAGCCGGGTGGGCTGCCGTCTATGGGGTCGCACAGAGTCGGACACGACTGAAGCAACTTAGCAGCAGCAGCAGCAGCAGCAGCAGCAGCAGAGCCTCCTTCTTTGCTTTTGTGTAGTGACAGACTGAATATACTCAAACGTGAAGCTTAGTTGATTCTTACCATGTGCCCATGACACGAATGTCTTATGTGATGACAACAAGCTAACTATCCTCTCAACAAAAGCATTTGACATAGAATACGTAGGATTCTACTTACTAGTAATAGCAGGGTTTTTAACTGGTGGGAATTTGTTTCTAGCTTTCCAAAGATGTTCATCAACTTTGTGTTTACAAGCTTGTTTCAGTAGTTCAGCTGATTGTCAATAATGTCCTTTACACCTATAAATTAATCTTTAAAATTGTATTTATTTTTTTGTCTGTATCAGGTCTCACTTGTAGCATGGGAATATTTTAGTTCTGGCAATGTGAACTCTTAGTTTCGGCATGTGGGATCTACTTCCCGGACCAGGATTGAACCCAGGCCCCCTGCATTAGGAGCATGGAGTCTTAGCCACTGGACCACCAGGGAAGTCCCTATAAATTCATCTTACAGACTGTCCATATCAAAAATGTCCATCGTTTGTGAACACTCTAAAACACCTTGGATGACATCATGAGCTAAATTTCTCTCAGGGAAAGTAATGTTAAAGCATGGATGTAGTCTGAACTTGTGAAATCAGAATTTGATTCCAAATAAATTACAGCTTTAGGAAAGAAATGAGAAAGTCCAGTTTAACTTGGTAGCCCTTTTTGGTGACATACTTTCTTTTCTGAGTTCTGAAGCAGTCTTAATTCCACAATATTCCTTACGGAACTTTTGTCAACACTCACATCACACCTAACAACTCAAGTGGGCTCAGTCCATCCTTGGCTGGGCTTCTTATGGCTTCTTCAAAGATCATCAAATCGATTCTCCTAGTGGCTCAGTGGTAAAGAAGCTGCCTGCCAGTGCAGGAAACACGGGTTTGACCCCCGATTCAGGAAGGTCCCACATGCCTCAGAGCATGCGCCACAGCTGAGCCGGTGCTCTAGAGCCCAGTGAGTGCAAGTCCTGAGGCCATGCACCCTGGAGCTCCCGCTCTGAGACAAGCGAGGCCACCACAATGAGAAGACCGAGTCCCGCACGCAGAGAGCAGCAGCTGCTCGCCACAACTGGAGAAAACCCTCACAGCAACAAAGATCCAGGCAGCCAGAAATAAATAAATAAATACAATTATGTTTAAAAAACCCACCAAACACTTCTGGAGAAACAGCATAGAAATCTCTGCTTTACAGTCTTTTTTCCTTTTCATATCTCCATTGTGTTTTCAAATTAGAGGACAGCCTCTCGGCCCTCATTTTGAAAATATAACTTTATGGACAATATTTAAGATCTTTTCTATAGCTAGCAGCAAAGATAGCCGATGTTTAAGACACTAAGAAAGCGATCTCTTTCCATTTCTAAAAGTCAACTATCTCATTAAGTAATTCTGCAGTTTTCAGGAAACTGAAAAGTGACTACAACTTTCATAATGAAAACCTTAACTTCACAAGTGAGCAAATCATATTTCTCTTTAGCAGTGTGGTGTATAAGGTATGCAAAACATTCAGCAGAAAGATCGTTTTTCATTGTCTGTGGTTTAAAACAAATGTATTGACTGAACCTGTCAAAATTTACATTTGGACTGCTCCCAATAGGCAGGTAGATAAGCAAGGTCTAGTTTGCAGTCAAATAATATATTAACAAGCTTTTGTTTTATTTTTTTTTGTAGTTTCATTTAAATCTTCATAAAAATCAAGAACATTTGAGATTCTGTTTTTCACATCAAAGTACCTAAGAATATATTGTTAGATTCACATCCAATTGCGGATGTGACTGGTGATGGAAGTACAGTCCGATGCTCTACAGAGCAATATTGCATCAGAACATGGAATATTAGATCCATGAATCAAGGTAAATCAGAAGTGGTCAAACAAGAGATGGTAAGAGTGAACATCAACATTTTAGGAATCAGTGAACTGAAATGGACTGGAATGGGCGAATTTAACTCAGATGACCATTTTATCTACTACTGTGGGCAAGAAGCCTTTAGAAGAAATGGAGTAGCTCTCATAGTCAACAAAAGAGTCTGAAATGCAATACTTGAGTGCAGTTTCAAAAATGATAGAATGATCTCTGTTTGTTTACAAGGCAAACCGTTCAGTATTACAGTAACCCAAGTCTATGTCCCAACCAGTAATACTGAAGAAGCTGAAGTTGAAGGGTTCTATGAAGACCTACAAGACCTTTTAGAACTAACACCCAAAAAAGATGTCCTTTTCATCATGGGGGACTGGAATGCAAAAGTAGGAAGTTAAGAAATACCTGGAGTAACAGGCAAATTTGTCCTTGGAGTACAAAATGAAGCAAGGCAAAGGCTAACAGAGTTTTGCTGAGAGAATGCACTGGTCATAGCAAACACCCTCTTCCAACAACATAAGAGAAGACTCTTTTTTTAAAAAATTATTTATTTATTTATTTATTTTTTAATTACAATACTGTATTTGTTTTGCCATACATTGACATGAATCAGCCACAGGTGAACACAATCTCCCAATGCCGAAGCCCCCTCCCACCTCCCACCCCACATCCTCTACCTGAATCATCCTGTGCTCCAGCCCCATGCATCCTGCATCCTGCATTGAACATAGATTGGCGCTTCGTTTCTTACAAGAAAGTATACATGTTTCAGTGCCATTCTCCCAAACCATCCACCCTTTCCCTCTCCCTCAGAGTCCAAAAGTCTGCTCTATACCTCTGTGTCTCTCTACACATGGACATCACCAGATAGTCAATACCGAAATCAGGTTGGTTATATTCCTTGCAGCCAAAGCTGGAGAAGCTCTATACAGTCAGCAAAAACAAGACCTGGAGCTGACTGTGGCTCAGATCATGAACTCCTTAGTGTCAAATTCAAACGTAAATTGAAGAAAGTAGGAAAAACCACTAGACCATTGAGATATGACCTAAATCAAGTCCTTTATGATTATACAGTGGAAGTGACAGATACAAGGGACTGGATCTGATAGACAGAGTCCCTGAAGAACTATGGACATTGTACAGGAAGCGGTGAGCAAAACCATCCCCAAGATCAAGAAAAGGAAAAAGGCATAATAGTTTTCTGAGATACCAAGGGAACATTTCTTGCAAAGATGGGCACAATAAAGGACAGAAATGGTATGGCCCTAACTGAAGCCCAAGATATTAAAAAGAGGTGGCAAGAATACACAAAAGAACTATACAAAAAGCTCTTCATGACCCAGAAAATCGATGGTGTGATCACTCACCTAGAGCCAGCCATCCTGGAATGGGAAGTCAAGTGTGCCTTAGAAAGCATCACTACGAACAAAGCTAGTGGAGGTGATGGAATTCCAGTTGAGCTATTTCAAATCCTAAAAGATGATGCTGTGAAAGTGCTGCACTCAATATGCCAGCAAATTTGGAAAATTCAGCAGTGGCCACAGGACTGAAAAGGTCAGTTTTCATTCCAATCCCAAAGAAAGGCAATGCCAAAGAATGCTCTAACTACTGCACAATTGCACTAATTTCACACACTAGCAAAGTAATGCTCAAAATTCTCCAAGTTAGACTTCAACAGTATGCGAACCATGAAGTTCCAGATGTTCAAGCTGGATTTAGAAAAGGCACAGGAACCAGAGATCAAATTGCCAACATCTGTTGAATCATAGAAAAAGCAAGATAATTCCAGAAAAACATCTACTTATGCTTTATTGATTATGCCAAAGCCTTTGACTAAGTAGATCAAAACAACTGTGGAAAATTCTTCAAGAGATGGGAATACCAGACCACCTTACCTGCCTCCTGAGAAATCTGTATGCAGGTCAAGAAGCAACGGATAGAACTGGACATGGAACAACAGTCTGGTTCGAAATTGGGAAAGGAGTACGTCAAGGCTGTATATTGTCACCCTGCTTATTTAACTTCTATGCAGAGTACATCATGAGAAACGCTGGGCTGGAAGAAGCACAAGCTGGAATCAAGACTGCTGGGAGAAACATTAAAAACCTCAGATATGCAGATGACACCACCCTTATGGCAGAAAGTGAAGAAGAGCTGATGAAAGTGAAAGAGGAGGGTGAAAAAGCTGGCTTAAAACTCAACATTTAGAAAAATGAAGATCATGGCATTTGGTCCCATCACTTCATGGGAAATAGATGGGGAAACAATGGAAACAGTGTCAGACTTTATTTTGAGGGGGGCTCTAAAATCACTGCAGATGGTGACTGCAGCCATGAAATTTAAAGATGCTTCCTCCTTGGAGGGGAAGCAATGACCAACCTAGCCAGCATATTAAAAGGCAGAGATATTACTTTGCCGACAAAGGTCTGTCTAGTCAAAGCTATAATTTTTCCAGTAGTCATGTATGAATGTGAGAGTTGGACCATAAAGAAAGCTGAGCACCGGAGGGAGAACTGATGCTTTTGAACTGTGGTGTTGGAGAAGACTCTTGAGAGTCCTTTGGACTGGCAAGGAGATCCAACCAGTCCATCCTAAAGGAAATCAGTCCTGAATATTCACTGGAAGGACAGATGCTGAAGCTGAAGCTCCAATACTTTGGCCACCTGATGTGAAGAACTGACTCATTAGAAAAGACCGTGATGCTGGGAAAGATTGAAGGCAAGAGGAGATGGGGATGACAGAGGATGAGATGGTTGGAAGGCATCACTGACTCCATGGACATGAGTCTGATTAGGCTTCAGGAGTTGGTGATGGACAGGGGGCCTGGCATGCTGCAGTATACGGGGTCGCAAAGAGTTGGACACGACTGAGCAACTGTGCTGACTGAAGAATATGTTGTTTGTTATTGGGGAGGAAAAGAACTTTCCTTTACCCTCTTAGATCCAGTACCTAGGGCCGGTGCATTAAACTGGTTCAAGACCGATTAACAGGAGAAAAGGCACAATTTTTATTTAATATGGGTGGTTAAAGGGACAAGAGTTCACAGAAAAGATGTGAAACTTGAAGAAGCAGTTAGGTTCAGGAGCATATATACCATTTTAGAGAGGAAAGGACTCCGGACTTCAAAAGGATGTTAAATGATAGGGAAGTAGTTTAAAAAATATATGGAGGAATAATTACTTTAGTAAGGCCTGTTTATGCACATTTATCTCAGTGTCAACTCCTTATCTCCTGATAAGAGTGCTCTTCCTGGTAGAAGGTTAGGAGGTAGGACTTGGAGGAGGAAATTGATCAGTTTCAAGGGGAAATTGATGCCTTGCTTTTAGGCATATGGAAGAGGGCAGACTGTCCTTCCTGCAACTGCTGTTACCCAAGTGCCAGTAGTGCAAAATCATATACCAAAGTAGCCAATTTTGAGGTGGCCTATCCCGATCCCCTTCGTTATTACTAATGTTACTGTGGTTTAACCTGTCACTTGATACACAGTAGAAAGCACATACACCCTGGATCACCTCCTGTGCTTTGTTTCTATTGAGAATTTGCTTGTGCCAAATGCTAGTTTAATTTCTAACATTGTGAATATTGTGGTTGGTAAATTCTGCCACAATTAGCCCTGCATTGTTAGAAGCCAATACATGGGTTATCACAGTTTCTTCTTTAGTTTTCCCCAGAGGACACTTTAGTCTTAACCTTTGGATCAGGAAATGCAGCTTTACTGGGTTTCGCAGAGCAATCAAGGAGCAAGAGGGGAGCGTGTGCTCCTCAGTGTGCTTTGCGCACACGAAGGCAGAGGCAACTCCTGGGGGAAAATCGATTTAGAAGAGCTTGCCCATCTCATCCCAGACCTTTACCATTCAGTCTCCATGTGTGCCTTTACGTCCCCTTTGCATCACGCTCAGCCCCACTGTATTTTCTCTTTTGCGGTGCTAAATCTTCCTTGCTGCACATGAACTCTCTCTAGTGGCTGGAGTGGGGGTTACTCTCTAGATGCGTGCTCGGGCTTCGCCGTGCACTGACTCTTCTCATAGCAGAGCACAGGCTTCAGAGCGTGGGCTTCAGGAGTAGTGGCCCATGGACTTAGCTGCCTCAAGACATACGGGATCTTACTTCCTGGACCGGGATCGAACCCATGTCCCCTGCTTTGGCAGGTGGATTCTCAATCACTGAGCCAGCTGAGAAGTCCCCACTGCATTTGCTGCACCTGTTTAGTACACTCTGTTTTGGTCGTTTCACCTCCCTAATCACACACCCATGTCCTTCCATTAGCCATTAAATGTCACAGGCCTTTCAGCTGTGACGTCTAAGTCGTGTCAGTGCTGTGATTGTAATCTGAACTCTTAGAAAACACGAGCACAATATTCACAATGCTAAAAATTAAACTAGCATTTGGCACAAGCAAACCTTCAATAGAATGAGGTGGTCCACAGGCCGCGCTGAAGACAGACTTAGAGATTATAAGGCATTTGAGCTGTACTCCTGAGTCGTATCACACCCAGTGATGTAACAGTGGATGATCGGTCATGGGAACCGAAAATCCTGGTGGTCAACCTCAGAAGTTGGTGACCACGGCAGGTGGGTAATCTATGCCACGTCCAATTGACATGAAAGGTGCTGTCTCAGCCCCTAGGTTTTGGTCTCCATAACGAGTTTTGTGTCTTCCCTCCATCTTTCACACTCACCATGAAAACCATCCTTTCTCAGGTATAATAATGGGGTTTCCTGAATGTGGGACTTTAACTGCTAAAACCACAGGAGGGCAGTCCCTGTGAAAATAGCACTTTGAGGTATTTCTGGTCAGAAGTATATATTGGTGTACTTTTTCTAGAAAGGTAGCTTAGATGTGAATTTCAAGTACCTTAAACAGACCTTTGAACCAGTCATTCCACTTCTAGGCAATTCATCTTAAGGAGATATGAGAGGAGGTCATAAACATTTGTGACTATAGAGAACCAACTGGATTTTACTTATCACATTTAAAAATTGAAAATAGTTTCAGCTTTCAACAATAGGGAAATAGACTGTGATACTGTTTATAGTGGGATGTAGCAATTAAATGCAATCATTAAAATTCATGTTTTGGGAGAATGTTTAATGGTGTGGAAAAGTACAGTCTAACAATAACTTTGAGGCATTTATAGTACAATTCCATTTTTACCTAAATATGCATTTAATATGTATATTTATTACATACACATATAAAACTATACAGTAAAAAGAGATACAGAAACTAGAACTACCCCAGAATAGTATTTAAAAACTTTCTTTTGGTCTCACCTTGAGGCTTATGGGATCTTTGTTCCCTGATCAGGATTGAACTCAGGCCCTAGGCCTGGAAAGCATAGAGTCTTGACCACCAGGGAATTCCCAGAATGGTACATCTGAGTGGGAAGGTTATGGCTAATTTTAATTATTTATTATAATTTTCCCAGTTTTCTGTAGTCAAATTTTTTTCTGATGATTTTTTCTTATAATATTTATTTAATTAATTTTTTTGAATCACATCTTTTAATGGCCAAAAGAACAGCTTTATAAAAATAAGATGGGGAAAAAATTAAATTATTTTTTTTTAAAGAAGGAAATGGCAACCCAGTATTCTTGCCTGGAAAAGTCCATCATCCAATGTATGCGTGCTTGCTCAGTCATGTCTGACTCTCGGCAACCTCATGGACCGTGGACAAATATTGTCAGATTCAATAAGATTTCTTAAGTGGGCCACATCAAAAAATTTTTTAAAAAGGGAAGTATTGTGATTGTTGATAGTCTACTAGGCTACCCTATGCATTACCTTCAGGTTCCTAAAACCACAGAAAGGTAAATTGTGTTGAATAACTCCCCAAACCACCCTTTCCCCTTACACTGGATTAACCTGCTCCAGACACATCTCTTCCTTGTTCAGTGTTCAGCTTATCACCCAGCTCTCTATCAAAAACGTAAGGGGAAGCCAGCCACCCAAAAGTCACCAAGATCCAGGATTGGGGACTGAGATGGGGTTAGAAGTGTAGGAGGAAAGCTAGAGTTTGTAGATGTCCGCTCACAAGGCAGGATCTATCAAGGCAGAAATCAGGAGGCAAAGCGTCAAATGCCAGAGAAGTCATCAACTCCTACTAGTCTGGGACCAGGAGGAGCCCAGAACCAGTCCAAGTCCCAGCACCAGCTCCAGCCAAGGGGTGAGCAGGTCACTCCAGGCAGAAACTGGTTCTCCATCCAGGATGTTATCTGTAAGCCGTAAACCAGATCCAGAGAATCCAGGAAGCCATGGGTGTGAGTCAAGGTGTGTTTGTGGCCTGATGTGAAGATAGGGCTTATTTGCAACAGAAGGTACCTCTTTACAAATCCTTCAGGGCAGGAGCCTGTGTGACTCGGGCTTATACCAGGCAAATTGGGAACAGGAAAAGCCAGCAAGTACCTGAGAACCGTGTGGTTGCAGGTGAGCTGGCGAAGGTTCTAGCCTGTGTGATAAAGCAGAGGGGCAAGGGTGCCACTGGGGAGTCACTCTCAATCCCAATAGCTAGCCACACCCCAAACAAACTAGATCGGAATTTCTGGGGAATTTGAATGGAATGCTTTAAAAAGCTCCCTGGGGAATTTGAATAGGCAGCCTGGGACTGGGAACCCTGGATTAAAGGTAGGTTCACAGAATTGTTCCCTTGAAGGCTGATGCTGATTGAGTCATTTTTCTTGTGACCAACTAACTAGTCATTAGAAAACAAGCTTTACAAAAATAGTATTTAAAGAAACATTTACACAATAATAGATATGTTTCTAAAATCAAGATAAATCAATACCTACTAAAGCCAAGGTGTTTGCAGTTTCACCCAACAAGGAAGACTTTGATCTGAGAATGATATGACCAAATGCCAATGTAAGAAGAGTAATTGGACAGTGACGTGTTGGTAGGGCCAGTTTAGTACAGCAAATATTTATTAATGAATTTATGGTCACTAGTATTTATGGAGGCAAGCACTGCAACAGACTTGCAAATGATTTGCCCAAAGTCACTGGTGAGTAAAAAGGGAAATGTCAGGATTCGAATCCAGAGCTCCCTTCACACTCACCTATCTGCTACATCCCTCATGTCACGAATGACTGTGCCAGTGTGTTCTCTGTGGACACGCAATGAACATCACAGTCCCTGCTTTCAAGACAGGCCAGACAAGTCTAGAAACATCCACCGTGATGAGTGGTAAGCGCTAATGGTGTTCTGAGAACACAAATGGTGCATGGCAAAGTCTGCCCCAATGCTAGAAGAAAACAACGTAGACTGGTCTCGTTCTTAAAGGAGAGGGCAAGAGTGGAAATGGGAAGGCCAGTGGGAAAGTCATAGCAGGGACTTCCGGTGGTCTGACGGTTGAGAATCTGATTTGCAAGGCAGGGGACTCAGCATGGTTGGGGAACTAAGATCCCATGTTCCTGTTGTGGTCGTTGTTCAGTCGCTTAGTAGCGTCCAACTCTTTGCTACCCCATGGAATGCAGCATGCCAGGCTTCCCTGTCCTTCACCATCTCCTGGAGTTTGCTCAAACTCATGTCCACTGAGTTGGTGATGCCACCCAACTATCTCATTCTCTGTCTTCCCTTCCCCTCTTGCCCTCAATCTTTCCCAGCATCAGGGTCTTTTCCAAAGAGTCAGCTCTTCACATCAGGTGGTCAGAATATTGGAGCTTCAGCTTCAGCATCAGTCCTTCCAATGAATGCTGCTGCTGCTGCTGCTGCTAAGTCGCTTCAGTTGTGTCCGACTCCATGCGACCCCATAGACAGCAGCCCACCAGCTCCCCCATCCCTGGGATTCTCCAGGCAAGAACACTGGAGTGGGTTGCCATTTCCTTCTCCGATGAATAGTCAGGGTTGATTTCCTTTAGGATTGACTCATTTGATTCTTCAGTGTTCAGCCTTCTTTATGGTCCAACTCTCACATCCATATATGACTACTGGAAAACCACAGCTTTGAGTATATGGACTTTTGTTGGCAAAGTGATGCCTCTGCTTTGTAATACGCTGCATAGATTTGTTTCCCCACTTCCTGGTTTATTAACAGTCTTTGTCCTTTGGTGAAAGGGGTGAAGGACCTCTCTGTGGTCTCTTTATAAGTGCACTAATCCCATTCATGAAGGCTCCACCCTCCTGACCTTATCACTCTCAGACGTTCCACCTCCTAACACCATTATACTTGGGGTTAGGATTTCAACATACAGATTTGGGGGCGGGGGTACAGGCACAAACATTCAGTCTATACAAATGAGGCAAGAGAGGTCCCCAGGATGCAAAGCTTAAGGAGGCACCCTCTCAAGGCTGTCCCCACACTTGTGCTACCCTGAGAGTGGTGCCACCTTAACCGCTGTCACCCCAGTTTGCCTCACCCTAGGCGCCTTGCTTCCTGACCCAGTTTTGGCCCTGAGGGTCTACCTGGAGAGAGCCCTGCTGAAAGAAATCTCAGGGATTCAATCACCTTGAAATGAAGAAGTCATGGTGAGGTGACTAAGGTTAAGCTTAGGTTATCGGGAGAATAACATAGCAAATAACAGGAAATAACGATGGGCTATGATAGGATATCAAAGTGGAAACATGCAACCAGCACTTAGAATGCAAGTGGATCTTGTGACTGCTCAAGATGGGGGATGCTGGTTTGGGAGTCATGGGAACTGATGCTTCACAAGCAATGGACTTACTGGAGGTGAGAACGGAAGGCTGAGGACCTCGCACAGGTAGGCTAGGCTTGCCTATAGGAAAACAACTTTGCACATGGCTCTCCAAAAACAGGCAGTAATGTTCCCAATAAAGCTACTCCCTAAGGCTTGACAGTGAGTGCCAACAACGGGAACACAAATTGTTTAACACCTTTAAACTGTTACGGAGTGCTTCCTGTAATCAACAAACTACTCCTATATAAGCACTTCCCTATAATTGCTACCAGAGTTTATAATTACATTTAAAAATTATTTATTTATTTATAATTAAATTAAAAATTTAAAGCCTGCATAGGCTTTTCTCCAGCTGAGGCGAGCAGGAGTCACTCTCCAGTGGTGGTACCCCGGCTTCTCATTGCGGTGGCTTCTCCTGTTGAGGAGCTGGGGCTCCAGGGGTCACAGGCTTCAGCAGCTGCCGCCTGTGGGCTCAGTAGTTGCAATTCCCAGCTCTAGAGCTTGGACTCAGTAGTTGTGGCACATGGGCTTAGTTGCTCCTTGGCCTGTGAGATCTTCCCAGATCAGGGATCGAACACACATCTCCTGCCTTGGCAAGAGGATTCTTTACCACTGAGTCACCAGTGAAGTCCCCCATTACAGATGAGCCCTGAACAACCGGGGCATTACCATCACCAGTACTCTACAGACAAGAATCCTCAAATAAATTGTAGCTGGGCTTCCATATATGTGGTTCCTCTGTATCAAGGGTTCCGTATCTGTGCATTCGACCAACCCATATCAAGTGGTACTGGTGGTATCTATTATCGAAAAAATCCAACAGTAAGTGAACCCAGGCAATTCAAACCCATGTTGTTCAAGGGTCAACTGTATAAACAATTTTGATACAGGTTCCCCTCTGATCAAACTGAGCCCAGAATATAGGAGTATCTTAGGGACCCCCCGCCCCCTGCTCCATGGTCCAGTGGTAGAGACTTGGTGCTTCCATTGTAGGGTTCAATCCCTGGTTGGGGAACTGAGATAGTGTGGCAAACACACACACACACATACACACACACACACACACACACACACACACACACACACACACACACACACACACAGCCCTAGCTTAAAGACTTTGCAAGCCATCTGATATTCTAAGCTATATATTCAGTAAACGGAAGATGGAAAGCACACATTTGCTGAACCCTGACTATAACGTGGACAGGACTTAGTTGCTCAGTCATGTCCAACTCTTCACAGCCCCATAGACTATAGCCCACCAGGCTACTCTGTCCATGGAATTCACCAGGCAAGAATACTGGAGTGGGTGGCCATTCCCTTCTCCAGGGCATCTTCCCAATGCAGGGGTTGAACCCAGGTCTCTTGCATTGCAGGCAGATTCTTTACGTCTGAGTTACCAGGGAAGGCCAAGCACCAGCTATGCACCAGGCACTGTTCCCTGCCCTGACCTAGGCACCATCTCATTTAGATTAATAACAGCCATTAGTGTTTTTTCACATCTTTGTCTCAGTTAATACTAATAAATTAAAACTCACTGAATGGAATCCCTGGTGGTCCAGTGGTAGGATTGCTGTGGCCTGGGTTTGATCCCAGGGTGGGTAGGGAACTAAGATCCTACAGCTGAGCTACTCAGTCAATACAAAACAAAAGCCCCCAAACAAAGCAAACAAACCAACACTCATTGAAGAAAAACCAGTCCCCTGGAACGGAAAGAGTTAATTTCAAGCCACCTGATCCCTGAATGAGGAACAGAGGTTTCAACACCTTGATTTGGTCTTTTAGGGAATGCAGGTCTGCTCTGTGTTCGAGATGACTCGTTAAACAACAGTGAAGGATGGAACTACACTCTGCACGGGAGTGTGTCTGGGGAGAGGCCAGACTCTTGGAGCCAGATGATGTCACTATCAACACCCCCAGCAAGGGGGACGCCCAGCCCCTTCCAGCTCAGCTAAACAACAGTGGGGCGGCAGAACCTTGGACAGACCCCACCAACAGGGGCCCCAGTATGAGACCAGGGTCACCCAGGAGACCTCCTGCCTTCCCACTATCTTCCTGAATCGTCGCCAGGTGCCTGATCTCGTGAGATCCCTCTTGGGTGATGGCTGGTCTCGGAGAAGACAGAGATCTGAGGACAGGAGACTTCAGCTCCCTGTGAGGAAGGTCTGATCCAAAGCAGCAGGGAAGAGAACACTTTCCCAAAAGCTGAAGTTGCTGGTGGCTCAGAAGCGCCACTTGCTTACAGGCAATCTGAGTCCTCCATCTCATTTATCCCAGGATGGTTTCTTGGTAGCATTGCTCTCGAAAATTAGCTTCCCATCCACCTGGTTGAATTACATCTCTTGTGGCTGAGCTCTCCCCTGGGTGATTTTTCTTTAAAACAGTTCCTGATTGTGGCAAAACACATATACAAATTGAACATATGCTCTACACTGTCAGGCCTTCCCTGGAAGCTCAGCTGGTAAAGAATTCACCATTTTAACACTTTTTAAGAATACAGTGCAACAGCATTAAGTACCAAAGGAAATATTTGTAAGGAATTTTGTATCCTGAGCTGTAAATCACCTTTGTTCTGTCTAGTGCCAAAAATGTGGCTGTTGAGAGCTCAAGGTCATTCTAGAATGGAAGAGTCCTACCATGGAAAGGGGCTTTTGGTTTGTTTTTGACATCTATGGTGTCCTGAGAAAGAAATTCCATTTGTGTGTGTGTGGGGGGTGGATTATATGAAGTATTTACATAGGAACCACTGATCTCTTAATAATCTCTTATCTAAGAAGATAGATTTATTTTTAGATACAGTTTTTTTTTTTTAGCTTCTTTCTCCAGGCAAGAATACTGGAGTGGGTTGCCATTTCCTTCTCCATTTCCAGAATCCCATGGACAGAGGAGCCTGGGAGGTTACAGTCCATGGGGTTGAAAGAGTCAGACACAACTTTGCAATTAAACTACATAAAATATTCATCAGTTACAACACAAAGAATGAGCCATAAAGTAAACTGTGGATTTGAGTTAATAATAATGTACTGATATTGGTTCATCAATTGTAATAAATGTGCCACACCAATCCATAATAAACTCTGTGTGTGTGTGTGTGTGTGTGTGTGTGTGTGTGTGTGTGTGTGAGGGATAACATGGGAACTCTTCATACTTTCTGCTCAATTTTTTGTAAACTGCTCTAAAAAATAAGCTGATGGTTAAAGAAAAGACATAACTGAATAAATAATAATTAAAATTAAGATAGTTAATATAGTAATAATAATAAACATAGCAATTAACTCCTAAAATAAATCCTCTTTTTTTCTCTTGGTCATGCCTTGAAGCTTGTGGGATTTTAGTTCCCCAGCCAGGGAGTGAATCTGGGCCCTCAGAGCCCTAACTACTGGACTGCAGGGAATCCCTTCCAAATTCTCTTTGACACATTCTATCATCCTCAGAGCTTCCAGTTGTGCCCCATCAGGAATGGTTCACCTCTAGCTTTCCTATCTTACCTAAGAGGGAAAGAAAATGTTCAGAAATACTACATTCCTTAGAAAACCTACTTCTGGGGTTAAACTTTCCCTTCCAAACTGCCATTCCCTCTCCCTCCTATTTAAATATTTCCACTTTAATCCAGCCCACATTTCACCCTCCGCCCTGAAGTCTCCTTAACTCACGCTGTGTTACCGTCATTAACATCATCTTCTCTATGCCACAGGCTTCCCTGTGATGCTATTTATGATCCCTCCCCTCTTTGAAGAAAAGAGTAGTGGTTTCCTGTTTATAGAAGTTCTTAATCCCTTCCTCTCTACACTCTCAACTTGCTGATTCCCTGAATCCTTATAACTGGGTTAGAGATATTCCTGTATCAATTTCTCACTCTTTCTATTTTGAAAAGCAAGCTATTTCCAGCAATCTTCTAAACTAGGTGGCAGGCCTGGATTCAAATGAAATGAAGGTGCTTCCCCGGTGGTCCAGTGGTTAAGATCCCCACTTCCAAAGCAGGGTATGTGGATTCGATCCCTGGTCAGGGAACTAAGATTCCACACGCCTCACTCTGCACCCCAAAATGAAACGCACCTAGCCAAGGCTGGTGTAGTTATGGACCTGAGACAGTGGACACAGGCAGGCCAGCCTATAAAGGACTTAAGGAATCCAGGGTCAGCAGGGTGCTCACCACACCTGCAGGCAGATGGGTCACCCTGGGCCAGCATGGAGCATGCGTACAGGTGAGGTCCAATGTCAGTTAAACCCAGGTCCAAGGTTTCAGACCAGAGGGGCCTCACAAGACCAAGAAGAAATCAAAGCAAATATTCATAACCCTCCATCCAGCCCTGCCCTGTCTGAAAGAGCCGGTCTGGTTTCACTGGAAGGGTAGATCTTACTATCAAAAGATCACAGACAAGCAAGTAGAATCTAGAGAACGCTGACACAGTTGGGTGTTTTTCCATCACATCACCTTTCAGGGGTATAAGGCAGCCGTAGGCCGGTGTCGGAGGTTTTTCCTGGCTCTGGGCCTCCTCCATCTCTGCCCCTTTTTCTACCCCAGTCCTCCCCACGGGGTCCCTGCTCCCTCCTGGTACCCAGTGGAACTCTCCTGAACTCCCTCCATGGATCAAGGCAGAATGTCTACAAGAGACATAAACCACATCCTCACCAGGCTAACATTTCACAGCATCATCTGCCATGTCTTTCATGATGAAAGACCACATGCCCACCAGTAAGGGAAGGAACAGACTGAGAAAAGGACATAAAACTTCATCTTTGGTTTTGTGCACACTTCAACTAGAACGTGGCCTTTCCTGCTGGCCCAGACAGTAAAGAATTTGCCTGCAGTGCGGGAGACCTGGGTTAGATCCCTGGGTTGGGAAAATCCCTTGGAGGAGGGCATGGCAACCCACTCCAGTATTATTGCCTGCAGAATCCCCACGGATAGAGGAGCCTGGTGGACTACAGCCCATGGGGTTGCAAAGATTCAGACACAACTGAGCGACTAAGCACTCACAACTAGAACATACCACTTTGGTCCTGAGTTGGGGAGGACTAGGTGAGACCCTTCCAGCCCTCCCCTCACCCCCACCAAGAGCAGGACCCTTTAGGTCCTAAAGAACTAGGATGAATAAGAGAAAATATAGCTTTTCCAGGGCAGACCTGACCTACATGCTCTAAATCTTTCCTGTGTTTGAGGGGAGAGCTACCGGTCTTCAGGTAACTTAGGGCGAAACTAGGGGTGGGGGAAAGGTCAGTCCGGGACATGATCGGCGAGGTGAGTGGGGGAGGTTGGGAAGATGCCAACTCATCTTCACAGCATCTATGTTGGTAAGTCAGTCACCCTCGGGGCCAGCGAACAGGGCAGCCTAGCCCACCACCTGGACAAATAACTAGGTCTGTATTGTGCCTGCATAGCTATAGTATTTGGATTCTCATATCTCGTGTGTATGTGTTTAGTCATTCGGTCATGTCCGACTCTTTGCAACCCCATAGGCTGTAGCCCTCCAGGCTCCTCTGTCCACAGGGATTTTCCAGGCAAGAATAATGGAGTGGGTTGCCATGCCCTCCTCCAGTGGATCTTCCTGACCCAGGGAATGAACCCGAGTCTCCTGCACTGGCAGGTGGATTCTTTACCGTCTGAGCCACTGCGGGGAGACCCTCATATCTCATGAAGTGTGAAAGTCACTCAACCATGTCTGACTCTTTACGACTCCATGGACTATACAGTCCATGGAATTCTCTAGGCCAGAATACTGGAGAGGGTAGCCTTTCCATTCTCCAAGGGATCTTCCCAACCCAGGGATTGAACCCAGGTCTCCTACATTAGAGGCAGATTCTTTACCAGTTGAGCCACAAGAGAAGCCTCTTATCTTATACAACCACTTAAATTATGCAGTTCTCATTTGATCCTTCTTTTCATTAGTATTCAAAAATTTTTTTTCGGCCTCACTGTGACATTTGGGATCTTAGTTTCCCAATCAGCGATTGAACCCACACCTCCCTGGAGCCTTGGCATATTAACCACTGGACTGCCACAGGAGTGTCTCATCTGATCCTTAAATACTAGTCTATAATTATACCTCTTTTTGAGTCTTTAAGTATTTAACATATCTACCATTTACTTTCTTGTAAGGAAGCTATCTCTCTGATACTTTCCAATCATTCTTCAACAGACCCTGATTTCTCAAAAATTTTTTTCCACCTAGGCAGGTATCTTATAACAATGCCCGATGTCTAGTTTTCTCTTGTTTTATTGTGAGTAAAATAGAACATTAAGTTATAAAATAGTTTCTCTTCTATCATTTTTAGCCACACAATTTTGCAGCTGTTTTAGACCATGTCACCCTAGAGGCTGTTAAAATCAAATGGGGTGATATATATGAAAGTATTTTCAAAGCGTGAAGACGCTACTCAAAAAGACTCTTGTTGGTTGTTGATATTTCAAGTGGCCTTTAAAAGTTGTGGATTTTTGGTTTTATTTTTTTCATGACCATACTCATTATTGCTTGGAATTATATAAAAACTAACAAAATCAACTACCCCAAACAGCCATCAAATTTACTGTTTTTCTAATGATTATTTGTACATTTTTCATAGGATGCTTTTTCCTTCTTTATTTCTTTTTCAATTTCTTTTTCTTTTTTTTTAAAATTTCATTTTTTTGAAGAGCAGTTTTAGGTTTATAAACACATTGAGAGGAAGGTACAAAGATTTCCTATATACCCTCTGGCCCTACACATGCAAAGCCTCCCCCTATCAACACCACTCTCTAGAATGGAGCATTTTTACCAGAGATAAACCCACATTCAGTTCAGTTCAGTCACTCAGTTGTGTCCGACTCTGCCACCCCATGAATCGCAGCACGCCAGGCCTCCCTGTCCATCACCAACTCCCAGAGTTCACGCAAACTCACGTGCATCAAGTCGGTGATGCCATCCAGCCATCTCATCCTCTGTCGTCTCCTTTTCCTCCTGCCCCCAATTCCTCCCAGAATCAGAGTCTTTTCCAAAAAGTCAACTCTTCGCATCAGGTGGCCAAAGTATTGGAGTTTCAGCTACAGCATCAGTCCTTCTAATGAACATCCAGGACTGATCTTCTTTAGGATGGACTGGTTGGATCTCCTTGCAGTCCAAGGGACTCTCAAGAGTCTTCTCCAACACCACAGTTCAAAAGCATCAATTCTTTGGTACTCGGACTTTTTCACAGTCCAACTTTCACATCCATACACGACTACTAGAGAAACCATAGCCTTGACTAGACGGACCTTTCTTGGCAAAGTAATGTTTCTTCTTTTAATATGCTGTCTAGGTTGGTCGTAACTTTCAATCCAAGGAGTAAGTGTCTTTTAAATTCATGGCCGCAATCAACATCTGAGTGATTTTGGAGCCCCCAAAGTAAAGTCAGCCACTGTTTCCCCATCTATTTCCCATGAAGTGATAGGACCAGATGCCATGATCTTCATTTTCTGAATGTTGAGCTTTAAGCCAACTTTTTCGCTCTCCTCTTTCACTTTCATCAAGAGGCTTTTAGTTCCTCTTCACTTTCTGCCATAAGGGTGGTATCATCTGCATATCTGAGGTTTTTGATATTTCTTCGGTAATCTTGATTCCAGCTTGTGCTTCTTCCAGCCTAGCATTTCTCATGATGTACTCTGCATATAAGTTAAATAAGCAGGGTGACAATATACAGCCTTGACTAATCTTTTTCCTATTTGGAACCAGTCTGTTGTTCCATGTCCAATACTAACTGTTGCTTCCTGACCTGCATATAGGTTTCTCAAGGGGCAGGTCAGGTGGGCTGGTATTCCCATCTCTTTTAGAATTTTCCAGTTTATTGGGATCCACACAGTCAAAGGCTTTGGCATAGTCAATAAAGCAGAAATGGATATTTTTCTGGAACTCTTGCTTTTTTGATGATCCAGCGGATGTTGGCAACTTGATCTCTGGTTCCTCTGCCTTTTCTAAAACCAGCTTGAACGTCTGGAAGATCATGGTTCACGTATTGCTGAAGCCTGGCTTGGGGAATTTTGAGCACTACATTACTAGTGTGTGCTGCTGCTGGTGCCAAGTCACTTCAGTAGTGTCCGACTCTGTGCAACCCCACAAACAGCAGCCCACCAGGCTCCCCCATCCCTGGGATTCTCCAGGCAAGAACACTGGAGTGGGTTGCCATTTCCTTCTCCAATGCATGAAAGTGAAAAGTGAAAGTGAAGTTGCTCAGTTGTGTCCGACTCTTCGCGACCCCATGAACCGCAGCCTACCAGGGAGATGAGTGCAATTGTGCGGTAGTTTGAGCATTCTTTGGCATTGCCTTTCTTTGGAACTGGAATGAAAACTGACCTTTTCAAGTCCTGTGGCCACTGCTGAGTTTTCCAAATTTGTGGGCATATTGAGTGCAGCACTTTCACAGCATCATCTTTCAGGATTTGAAACAGCTCTACTGGAATTCCATCACCTCCACTAGCTTTGTTTGCAGTGATGCTTTCTAAGGCCCACTTGACCTCACATTCAAGGACATCTGGCTGTACATGAGTGATGCCACCATCGTGATTATCTGGGTTGTGAAGATCTTTTTTGTACAGTTCTTCCGTGTATTCTTGCCACCTCTTCTTAATATCTTCTGCTTCTGTTAGGTCCAGACCATTTCTGTCCTTTATCAAGCCCATCTTTGTATGAAATGTTCCCTTGGTATCTCTAATTTTCTTGAAGAGATCTCTAGCCTTTCCCATTCTGTTCTTTTCCTCTATTTCTTTGAATTGATTGCTGAAGAAGGTTTCTTATCTCTCCTTGCTATTCTTTGGAACGCTGCATTCAGATGCTTATATCTTTCTTTTTTCTCCTTTGCTTTTCACCTCTCTTCTTTTCACAGCTATTTGTAAGGCCTCCCCAGACAGCCATTTTGCTTTTTTGCATTTCTTTTCCATGGGGATGATCTTGATCCCTGTCTCCTGTACAATGTCATGAACCTCCGTCCATAGTTCATCAGGCACTCTATCTATCAGATCTAGGCCCTTAAATCTATTTCTCACTTCCACTGTATAATCATAAGGGATTTGATTTAGGTTATACCTGAATGGTCTAGTGGTTTTCCCTGCTTTCTTCAATTTAAGTCTGAATTTGGCAATAAGGAGTTCATGATCTGAGCCACAGTCAGCTCTCGGTCTTGTTTTTGTTGACTATATAGAGCTTCTCCATCTTTGGCTGCAAAGAATATAATCAGTCTGATTTCGGTGTTGACCATCTGATGATGCCATGTGTAGTCTTCTCTTGTGTTGTTGGAAGAGGATGTTTGCTATGACCAGTATGTTCTCTTGGCAAAACTCTATTAGCCTTTGCCCTGCTTCATTCCGCATTCCAAGGCCAAATTTGCCTGTTACTCCAGGTGTTTCTTGACTTCCTACTTTAGCATTCCAGTCCCCTATAATGAAAAGGACATCTTTTTTGGGTGTTAGTTCTAAAAGGTCTTGTAGGTCTTCATAGAACCGTTCAACTTCGGCTTCTTCAGCATTACTGGTTGGGGCATAGAATTGGATTACCATGATATTGAATGGTTTGCCTCATAGATGAACAGAGATCATTTTGTCATTTTTGAGATTGCATCCAAGTACTGCATTTCAGACTCTTTTGTTGACCATGATGGCTACTCCATTTCTTCTGAGGGATTCCTGCCCACAGTAGTAGATATAATGGTCATCTGAGTGTAATTCACCCATTCCAGTCCATTTTAGTTCGCTGATTCCTAGAATGTCTATGTTCATTCTTGCCATCTCTTCTTTGACTACTTCCAATTTGCCTTGATTCACGGACCTGACATTCCAGGTTCCTATGCAATATTGCTCTTTACAGCATTGGACCTTGCTTCTATCACCAGTTACATCCACAGCTGGGTATTGTTTTTGCTTTGTCTCCATCCCTTCATTCTTTCTGGAGTTATTTCTCCACTGATCTCCAGTAGCATATTTGGCACCTACCCACCTGGGGAGTTCCTCTTTCAGTATCCTATCATTTTGCCTTTTCATGCTGTTCATGGGGTTCTCAAGGCAAGAATGCTGAAGTGGTTTGCCATTCCCTTCTCCAGTGGACTACATTCTGTCAGACCTCTCCACCATGACCTGCCCGTCTTGGGTTGCCCCACAGGCATGGCTTAGTTTCTTTACTCTTTGCAGCCCTATGGACGGAAGCCCGCCAGGCTTCCCCATCCATTGAATTCTCTAGGCAAAAATACTGATGTGGGTAACCATTTCTTTCTCCTGGGCATCTTTCCAACCCAGGGATCAAACCTGGGTCTCCTGCATTGCAGGCAGATTCTTTATCATCTGAGGGAAGCCCAGTGGGAGGTATAAGGATGAATAAATAGTACTTAATTCAGATTTATTGTTATATTATCATGTTTTTTATAATAAAAATTTTGTAAGTGTTAAAAAAATCTGATTTTTTCTAATTGCTGCACTGGCTTCTACTTTTACTTTTTCTTTCTGTTTTGTAATGTTACAATTTACATCAGTTACTCTTTCATCAACCGCTCATCAATCACAGGGCGAGCCTGTGATCAACAAGCAGCACCAATTGCATTTCTTTTCTTCCTGACACTGAGTTTTTAAAGCAGGTCTCAGTCTCTCACGGCTGGGTGCTGAGTTGTTCCCATCTGTGGGCATACTCCATAAATGTAAGTGTGTCATCTAGGAGTCTTAACTACAAGCAATAGACACTAATGGAACAACAGGCCAGTTCCAAATAGGAAAAGGAGTACGTCAAGGCTATATACTGTCACCCTGCTTATTTAACTTCTATGCAGAGTACATCATGAGAAACGCTAGAATGGAAGAAACACAAGCTGGAATCAAGATTGCTAGGAGAAATATTAATAACCTCAGATATGCAGATGACACCACCCTTATAGCAGAAAGTGAAAAGGAGCTAAAAAGCCTCTTGATAAAAGTGAAAGAGGAGAGTGAAAAAGTTGGCTTAAAGCTCAACATTCAGAAAACGAAGATCATGGCATCCAGTCCCATCACTTCATGGGAAATAGATGGGGAAACAGTGGAAACAGTGTCAGACTTTAAATTTTTAGCTCCAAAATCACTGCAGATGGTGATTACAGCCATGAAATTAAAAGACGCTTACTCCTTGGAAGAAAAGTTATGACCAACCTAGACAGCATATTGAAAAGCAGAGACATTACTTTGCCGACTAAGGTCCAGCTAGTCAAGGCTATGGTTTTTCCAGTAGTCATGTATGGATGTGAGAGTTGGACTGTGAAGAAGGATGAGCGCCGAAGAATTGATGCTTTTGAACTGTGGTGTTGGAGAAGACTCTTGAGAGTCCCTTGGACTGCAAGGAGATCCAACCAGTCCATTCTGAAGGAGATCAGCCCTGGGATTTCTTTGGAAGGAATCATGCTAAAGCTGAAATTCCAGTACTTTGGCCACGTCATGAGAAGAGTTGACTCATTGGAAAAGACTCTGATGCTGGGAGGGATTGGGAGCAGGAGGCGAAGGGGATGACAGAGGGTGAGATGGCTGGATGGCATCACTGACTTGATGGACATGAATATGAGTGCACTCCGGGAGTTGGTGATGGACAGGGAGGCCTGGCATGCTACGATTCATGGGGTCACAGAGAGTCGGACATGACTGAGTGACTGAACTGAAGGTGATTAAGCATAAAGGGAGTCTGTTAGAAAGATACTGGGCAATTTTGTTGGAAGGGCTGAAAGATGCAGCTAGTCCAAACCACACTGCAAAACTGGTTTGATGAGGACCCCTAGAGGGACTGTCTTGCACTAGATTCTATGGGTAGTACCATCTGAGCCCCAGTCTGCTGGAAGGCTTCTGATTGGCAGAGTTGGATCATGTCTGTGCCGTAGTAGCAAGGGATGCTGGGAAAGGGAAGTAGATTATCCACAGCATGAGAAACTCCCAGGATACAGGAAGGGTGTTCAAAGATGCTGGGTGGCCACATGTGTGACAAATACCGAAGAGAGTGGATGCGGTAATCGCACCTAGATAGGACACCCGGGACTTTATCAGTTTATCTGGCAGTCTAGTTTTCCTTTGTCCTCTGCCTAGTCTAAACCTCTTTCTTGAAAGAGTTTCTGCCTCCTGCCTCTCCTCTATCATGAGGGTTCATGGACTTCCTAGAACAAGGTCAAAATCTATGGCAGCTTCTGTGGTGGTCCAGTAGCTAAGACTTCACATTCCCAATGCAAGGGGCTGGGTTTGATCCCTGGTCAGGTAATTAGATCCCACATACTGCAACTAAGAGTTCACAGGCTGCAACTAAGACCCGGTACAGACAAACAAACAAACAAACAAATATTTTTAAAAAATATTTTGAAGGACCCTTAAAGAACTGAAAAGTCATGGATCTTCTCTCCAAAAAAATACACATGCAAAGTAGATTTCATAGGTAGTTTCAGGAGGTTCCCAAGTCCCCCACAGCCCATGCATGGGACCCTTGTTTAGAAACTTCTTCCCTCAAAGAGTTCTGTGGCTCAAAAGAAGGCGAAAAACCATAACTGCAAGGCATTCCACAGTTTCTCTCATTACCAGAAGAGGGACCTTCTCTGGGGAATCAGACAGTCTTGGGTTTGAGCCGTGCTTGTTCCACCAGCTTAGCCGTGTGATGCCAGGCAAGTTACAGAAACTGAACATCAGCTCCCTCATCTGCCAACCGGAAATAATAATAATACCAACCCATTAGGTTAGCATGAAGGTTCAATAAGATCTATGTGCAGGGACTTCCATCACGGTCCAGTAGTTAAGACCTCACCTTGCAATGCAGGGGGATGTGGGTTTGATCCCTGGTTGAGGAGCTAAGATCCTACATGCCCCAGGGCCAAACAACAACAACCATAAAACAGAAGCAATATTGTAATAAATTCAATAAAGACTTAAAATGGTGCCCATCAAAAAAGATGTATATGCAAAGCACCTGGCTCACAGAAAATGTCCCCCAAACAAGTTTCTGTTCCCTTCTCTCCTTCTTATTACTTTTCTGTACCTTTTCTCCCACCTGGTTCTCAGAGATTCTTAGATGGAAAGGACCTCCAAGGTCATCTACTGACGATTATCTCCCTTCCTCAGTCTCTCTCTTTATCTCCTTTAAAATGAGGCACACAGGCCCTCCTGCTCCGCTGCTCCTTGCTAGGAGCACTGACGCCTCGACCGGCAGCTCTGTCTTTCTAGAGCTCAGTGGCGTGGGCTCAGGTATTGCTCCTCTTGGGTGTTGTTCCCATGATCTTCTCTACTCCTTGACCTGCCATTCACCCTTCATCCCTCTGATCAAAAGTTTAATGCTAGGACTTCCCTGGGGGTCCAGTGCCTAAGACTCCACGCTTCTGTTGCAGGAGAAGAAGGTTCGATCCCTGGTTGGGGAATTAAGATCCCACATGCCTCAAGGCCAAAAAAGAAAGAGAAAGAGAAAGCTTAGGTCTAGCATCTTCCTTGAGCCTCAGTCTAGACCCATCCCCCTGGCTCCAGAAGCAGTTTGGTGGGTGTGGGACCCCTCTGTTAGTAGACACTTGCCTGCCAGTTCTAGACGAATCAGCTCATCTCTGCACTTCAAAAGCCACTCAACCACAACTCTCTTTCTAGTCTGAAATGCTTGCTGGAAGTCTTCAACACTCCTCAAAGGATGAAAACTATTTTCTTTTCAGAAAGAAAATATTCTCTTTTTCAAGATGGATGGGCAAGTAATCTGATTTTGTAGGAGCTGAGCGTGTGTGCTGTGTGAGTGCTAAGTCACTTCAGTCGTGTCCTTATGGACTGTAGCCTGCCAGGCTCCAGACTGTAGCCTTGGGATTCTTCAACCAAGAATACTGGGGTGGGTTGCCATTTCTTTCTCCAGGGGATCTTCCAGACCCAGGGATCGGAATGCACGTCTCATGATGGCTCCTGTGTTGGCAGGTGAGTTCTTTGCCACTAGCGCCACCTGGCGGAGAAGGCAATGGCAGCCCACTCCAGTGTTCTTTCCTGGAGAATCCCTGGGACGGGGGAGCCTGGTGGGCTGCCGTCTATGGGGTCGCACAGAGTCAGACAAGACTGAAGTGACTTAGCAGCAGCAGCAGCAGCAGCAGCGCCACCTGGGAAGCCCAGGTGAGCATGAGGGAAGATATTTTTTGTTTTAATATTTACTTATTTATTGGCTGTGCCAGGTCTTAGCTGTGGCAAGCAGTACCTTTGTTGCGATATGTGGGATCTTCTTTTAGTTGTGGCATGCAAGCTCCAGTTCCCCGGCCAGGGACTGAACTCACATCCTTTGCAGAGGAAGCTCAGAGTCTTACTCACTGGACCACATAACATTCATCCATCTTGTAGCCTGTGTCAGAACTTTCTTTTTAAGACTGAATGCTATTTCCTTGTATGGATAGACAATATTAATATTTTGTTTATGCACTGATCAGTTGATGGATATTAACCTCTTATCAGATAACAGGATTGGCATTCCATAAGTAACTTTTGTTCCATTGATGTGTCCTTTTAAAAGTTTTTCTTTTAAAATTTACTTTAATTATTTTTGACCACAGCAGCACATGTGGGATCTTAGTTCCCCCCCTAGGGGTTCAGCTAGCACCCTCTGCATTGGAAGGGCAGAGTCATACCCACGGACCGCCAGGAAGTGCCTAATGGTGCCCTTCAATGCACAAAAGTTCTGCATCTTGACGAAGTCTCACTTACCTATTTTTGTCGTGGTCTCTGCCTTTGATGAAACTGCCAAGACAGCCTTGCCAAATCCAACATCACGAGGCTTTCTTCCTAAGGAGTTTATAGTTTTAGCTCTGCATTTAGGTCTTTGATCCATCTTGAGTTAATTTTTGTCTGTGGTATGACGTCAGGGTCCAACCTCTTTCTTTGGCTTATGGAAATCCATTTTTTTCCCCAACACTGTTGAAAAACTCCTTTCCACATTGAATGATCTTGGCACCTTCGTCAAAAATCATTTGCCCATATATGGCAGGGTTTATTTTGGGCCACTGAATGTTTTCACAAATAAAATGTTATTGAATGCATGGGCTGCCACTATTTCATTTGAGAACCCAGGGCTGGAAAAGCCTAAAGGATTAACTACCTGGCCGCTGACAGAAAAGGTCTGTCATCCCTTGCTCACCGGGAGCGTAAAACCTGCAGAAGCAGGAACACGTGGGAGGGACTTCCCGCGCAGTCGAGTGGCGGTCGAGTGGGTTAGGACTTCCCCTGTCCCATCACAGCGGGTGGGGGCTCAGTGTCTGGCTGCAGAGGTAAGATCCCACATGCGGCATAGTGAGGCCAAATGTGACAGAAAAAGAAGAAGCTCTTGCACAGGTCACAATCCAGACCCTGAAGCTTGGGACACTGCTCCTTTGAGGCTCCTCTGGCTTCCAGCTCCGGGTCCATCCAATTGCTCACAACTTCTCACCTTTTAGCCTCACCCACCTACCCTTGAGTTCCTTCTGGTTTAAATTCTCTTCCCTTTCCTATCACTTGGGCACTTGGTTAAATGCCCCCTCCTCCAAGAAGCCTTCCCTGAACACTTTGGGCTGAATGAAGTGTTTTCTCCTTTCTCACTCTCAAAGGGTCTTCTATAGTCTGTCACACAGAACACACTGTTCTCCTGGTTTGTAACTTACTGTCCCTCCTACAGCCCTGGGGGAGCCAGCAAGGCAGCGCCCAGCAGCATCATTTGTCAATCCCCTTACAGCTAGCCAAAGCCTGGCACACAGTAGGCACTCAAGGTACACAGCATCTCACTGATCATACTGAATAATCTTTGACAAAGTCTGGGCCCACTAGTTCACAGGATGGAGCAGTATTGATTTATTCAGAGAAAACAAGAGAGAACAACAACAACATTTTTTTTTTTTAAGTTTGGCTGATTTAAAGCTTTCTCTCTTAAAAAAAAAAAAAAATTTTAAGGGATCTCCTGGTGGCTCAGACAGTAAAGAGTCTGCCCTCGTGCAGGAGACCCAGGTTTGATCCCTGGGTCAGGAAGATCCCTGGAGAAGGAAACGGCAACCCACTCCAGTATTCTTGCCTGGAAAATCCCATGGATGGAGAAGCCTGGCGGGCTACAGTCCATGGGGCCTGAAAGAGTCAGACACGACTGGGTGACTTCATTTCTCTTTTTTAAAATTCATTTTTGCCTAAAAATTTAATTGCTGTGACTCATCTAATTATAATAATAAACAATGCAGTTTCTTTTTCTTCAAATAATAGCAAAAATACAGTTTTTGCAATGTGCTAAGTAAAATCTAAGGTGCACTGCATACGTGCTCAGTTATGTCCAACTCTCTGCGACCCCATGGGCTGCAGCCCGCCAGGCTCCTCTGTCCATGGAGAGTCTCCAGGCAAGAACACTGGGGTGGGTTGCCATTTCCTCCTCTAGGGGATCTTCCCAACCCAGGGATCAAACCCTGTCTCCCGCATTGCAGGCAGATTCTTTACCATCTGAGCCACCAGGGAAGATGTGTCCAAACCCCAGGGCCAGCAGTCCCGGCAGTCAGCCTCAGCTCCCTCATCCTGAGACAGGGCTGCAGGCCATCTGCATGGGGCTGCCGAGAGGGTTGAATACAGGAGGGCAGATGTGAAAGAAGCAGAGGCACATGTGTTCTGAGGACAGTACGGTGGCTGGGGACAGGGGGTGGGGTGGGTGGGAGGGAGTGGGGCGTGCGTTTGGCTGAATCAGTCTGTTCATTTATTTGGATCCAGGTTTGAGACTTTGTATTCACTGCAGGTTCAACTCTGTCTAATTGGATTTAGGCAGTTGTTGCTGCCTATTTTTGTTTTGTTTTGTTTTGGCTGTGATGCATAGCACGTGGGATCTTAGTTCCAGGACCAGGGATTGAACCTGTGCCCCCTGCCTTCGAAGTGTTGAGTATTAACCCTGGGACCAGCAGAGAAGTCCTTGTTGCTACATTTTCATACCTGATAAAGTCCTCTCCTTTGTGGTATTGAAAACAGGGTCAGGGCTGGTTGAATGACAGACTTTTCTTTTTTCTCCCTGACATTTTCTTTGCTTAAGATTCTTTTCCAGGATGGCTTAGCACAGGATATTGAATATAGTTCCCTGTTAAAAGACAGATGTTTAATTCACCTCTGGAAACCCCTTTCAGCCTCTGTGTAACATGCTCAAACCTCACTTCTCTCTTCCGTAAGCAAGAAACCCTCAGCCACGTCTGACTGATGGCCCCACGGAACAGGGAGACAGATAGACTCCAGCCAGGGCGGGAAACACTTCACCTTCTAGCTCATTGATTCTGTTGGAAATAGGAGCTGAGCTTCTGAAACTGTGTTTCCTTCTCTGTCTCCTCCAATAAAATCAAACTGAATCTCAGATGAACTCAAAGGTGAAGAGTCTGGCTGTAACTCTATCATTCTGTTCATTATTTTTTCCTCTTCCCAGGTTTAGTAATTAAAATGAATCTGAAGGCCATTTAGTCTCATCATCAGGGACCAGCACTCGGTAACCCACCTGAAGGGACACGGCAGCAGAGGAGAGATAAATAGAAAGGCAGCCGGGCTTCCCTGGCAGCTCAGATGGGAAAGAATCCGCCTGCAATTCAGAAGACCTGAGTTCAGTCCCGGGGTTGGGAAGATCCCTTGAAGGAGGGCTTAGCAACCCACCCCAGTACTCTTCTTGCAGAATCCCCATGGACAGAGGAGCCTGGCGGGCTACAGTCCATGGGGTGGCAAAGAGTGGGATACGACTGAGCAGCTAAGCCACACAAGGCAATTACTCTATTTGGTGGCCAATATTTTTACTGCAGGCAATGGCGTGGCCAATATGTGGCCAGTATTTTGCCAGCCCCAGAGTGGACCTTTGTAAAGAAATAGGAGGGAATTTCTTTACAAAGGAATATGCACAATATTCCTGAATTTTGTTGACTATTACAATCTTGGGAATTAAACACAGATCATATACAAATGAATATATAGTATGTTGCCCATTTCCACAATACCTTGGGTCACAGACACTGGAAAATTAATATTCCTTATTCATCAGAAGTGTCTTAGCACATCTCAGTTTTTAATGCATTATCATCGTCTCGTTTATACCATGTGCCAAGCTCTACACTGACATTGGAGGAAAATGACACGAAGCATGAAGTCCCTGACCTCAAGTATATTACAGTCTGGTCAAGATGATTAGGTCATCTTGCCTTGAACTGCCCTGATGCCTCCTCCCTCTAAGCTTATGTCATCAAAATGTACGAAGATAGAAATTCAGCGGATGCCAAATACCACCACTCAAACTCCAAAACAATTATCATTGGCCAAGAACATGTGATGAGATAATTCCCTGAGCTAGATAATTTCCTTAACACATGTTTAGCACTTCCCAAACATAGGCTAGGTTAGAAAGTTCCATCCGAGGAAGAATGTCTGTCCTACTTTGAAAAGGAAAATGGGATGACCCTACCATGGCAAGAACGCTAGGCTCCTTTGGCTAAAATTAGGGTTTCTCTAAACCAGAGCCCTTGGATCCCCAGGGGACAGGAAAGCCGTAACGGTTCTCAGACTTCTCTTACTGTTTTCCTTTCTCTCTTTCACTCCCCTCCATTGCTTCCTTCTCTACTTTTTAATTTTCCACATCTTAATAATTCTTCTTGCATTTTTCTGTGAGAAAGCGAACTACAAAATGTTTTGGAGAGTGCTGGAGTTTGATTACACTGGCTATCTCAGAGTGATCTGAAGCATATAATGGTTATTATTTGTGCCTTTGAAAAGTGAAAGCTGGAAACCCCAGCTGATATTTCTTAATAAATTTCTTTTGGCGGATAAAGTATCTTAGGGTTAGCCTTTAGAGGACGACCTGGAGATTCTGCTTTAATTGGTGGTAAATGCTGCCCTCCTGTGGCCATATGTGGATATTACAACCTATGAATGAGGCTCCAAGAGAAAGTTCTTCAGTCGCTCAGTCCTGTCCGACTCTTTGCGTCCCCATGAATCGCAGCACGCCAAGCCTCCCTGTTCATTACCATCTCTCAGAGTTCACTCAGACTCACGTTCATCGAGTCAGTGATGCCATCCAGCCATCTCATCCTCGGTCGTTCCCTTCTCTTCCTGCCCCCAATCCCTCCCAGCATCAGAGTCTTTTCCAATGAGTCAACTCTTTGCATGAGGTTGCCAAAGTACTGGAGTTTCAGCTTTAGCATCATTCATTTCAAAGAAATCCCGGGGCTGATCTTTAGAATGGACTGGTTGGATCTCCTTGCAGTCCAAGGGACTCTCGAGAGTCTTCTCCAACACCACAGTTCAAAAGCATCAATTCTTCGGCACTCAGCCTTCTTCACAGTCCAACTCTCACATCTATACATGACCACAGGAAAAACCATAGCCTTGACTAAATGGACCTTAGTCGGCAAAGTAATGTCTCTGCTTTTGAATATATTATCTAGGTTGGTCATAACTTTCCTTCCAAGGAGTAAGCGTCTTTTAATTTCATGGCTGTAATCACCATCTGCAGAGATTTTGGAGCCCCCAAAATAAAGTCTGACACTGTTTCCACTGTTTCCTCATCTATTTCCCATGAAGTGATGGGACCAGACGCCATGATCTTAGTTTTCTGAATGTTGAGCTTTAAGCCAACTTTTTCACTCTCCTCTTTCACCTTCATCAAGAAGCCCTTTAGCTCCTCTTCACTTTCTGCCATAAGGGTGGTGTCATCTGCATATCTGAGGTTATTGATATTTCTCCCAGCAATCTTGATTCCAGCTTGTGCTTCTTCCAGCCCAGCGTTTCTCATGATGTACTCTGCATAGAAGTTAAATAAGCAGGGTGACAATATACAGCCTTGACGGACTCCTTTTCCTATTTGGAACCAGTCTGTTGTTCCATGTCCAGTTCTAACTGTTGCTTCCTGACCTGCCTACAGATTTCTCAAGAGGAAGGTCAGGTGGTCTGGTATTCCCACCTCTTTCAGAATTTTCCACAGTTGATTGTGATCCACACAGCCAAAGGCTTTGGCATAGTCAATAAAGCAGAAATAGATGTTTTTCTGGAACTCTCTTGCTTTTTCCATGATCCAGCAGATGTTGGCAATTTGATCTCTGGTTCCTCTGCCTTTTCTAAAACCAGTTTGAACATCAGGGAGTTCATGGTTCACGTATTGCTGAAGCCTGGCTTAGAGAATTTTGAGCATTACTTTACTAGCATGTGAGATGAGTGCAATTGTGTGGTAGTTTGAGCATTCTTTGGCATTGCCTTTCTTTGGGATTGGAATGAACACTGGCATTTTCCAGTCCTGTGGCCACTGCTGAGTTTTCCAAATTTGCTGGCATATTGAGTGCAGCACTTTCACAGCATCATCTTCCAGGATTTGAAACAGCTCCACTGGAATTCCATCACCTCCACTAGCTTTGTTCGTAGTGATGCTCTCTAAGGCCCACTTGACTTCACATTCCAAGATGTCTGGCTCTAGATGAGAGATCACATCATCATGATTATCTGGGTCGTGAAGATCTTTTTTTGTCCAGTTCTTCCGTGTATTCTTGCCACCTCTTCTTAACATCTTCTGCTTCTGTTAGGTCCATACCATTTCTGTCCTTTATCGAGCCCGTCTTTGCATGAAATGTTCCCTTGATATCTCTAATTTTCTTGAAGAGATCTCTAGATCTCTAGTCTTTCCCATTCTGTTCTTTTCCTCTATTTCTTTGCATTGATCGCTGAAGAAGGTTTTCTTATCTCTTCTGTTCTTTGGAACTCTGCATTCAGATGCTTATATCTTTCCTTTTCTCCTTTGCTTTTCACCTCTCTTCTTTTCACAGCTATTTGTAAGGCCTCTCCAGACAGCCATTTTGCTTTTTGCATTTCTTTTCCATGGGGATGGTCTTGATCCCTGTCTCCTGTACAGTGTCATGAACCTCATTCCATAGTTCATCAGGCACTCTATATATCAGATCTAGGCCCTTAAATCTATTTCTCACTTCCACTGTATAATCATAAGGGATTTGATTTAGATCATACTTGAATGGTTTAGTGGTTTTCCCTACTTACTTAAATTTAAGTCTGATTTTGGCAGTAAGGAGTTCATGATCTGAGCCACAGTCAGCTCCTGGTCTTGTTTTTGTTGACTATATAGAGCTTCTCCATCTTTGGCTGCAAAGAATATAATCAGTCTGACTTCGGTGTTGACCATCTGATGATGTCCATGTGTAGAGTCTTCTCTTGTGTTGTTGGAAGAGGGTGTTTGCTATGACCAGTGCATTTTCTTGGCAAAACCCTATTAGTCTTTTCCCTGCTTCATTCCGTATACCAAGGCCAAATTTGCCTGTTACTCCAGGTGTTTCTTGACTTCCTACTTTAGCATTCCAGTCCCCTATAATGAAAAGGACATCTGTTTTGGGTGTTAGTTCTAAAAGGTCTTGTAGGTCTTCTTAAAACCATTCAACTTCGGCTTCTTCAGCATTACTGGTTAGGGCATAGACTTGGATAACTGTGATATTGAATGGTTTGCCTTGGAAACGAACAGAGATCATTCTGTCATTTTTGAGATTGCATCCAAGTACTGCATTTCAGACTCTTTGTTGATCATGATGGCTACTCCATTTCTTCTGAGGGATTCCTGCCCGCAGTAGTAGATATAATGGTTATCTGAGTTAAATTCACCCATTCCAGTCCATTTTAGTTCGCTGATTCCTAGAATGTTGACGTTCACCCTTGCCATCTCTTGTTTTGATAATTTGTTATTAACTGTTTTCTGCAAAGAGGCCCATGTGTTTTTTTTTTGTTTGTTTGTTTGGTTTTTTTGAGGATTCCTTGGGACCCTGGAAAATTCTCCTTATTCTTGTGAACCACTTTCCACATCCCAGGAGCTACAAGATGTCTGCAGTTCTCTGGCTGTGTGTGCGTGTTCAGTTCAGGTCAGGTCAGTCGTGTTCAACTCTTTGCCACCCCATGGACTGCAGCATGCCAGGCTTCTCTGTCCATCACCAACTCCTGGAGCTTTTTTCAAACCCATGTCCATCGAGTCCGTGATGCCATCCAGCCATCTCATCCTGGGTCGTCCCTTTTCCTCCTGCCCCCAGTCCCTCCCAGCATCAGGGTCTTTCCAGTGAGTCAGCTCTTCGCATCAGGGGGTCAAGTGCTGGACAGTGGTGTCCCACTGTCTGTGACCCCATGCACTGCAGCTGGCCGGGTTCTTCTGTCCATGGAATTATTCAGGGGAGGATGGTGGAGTGGGTAGCCATTTCCTCCTCCAGGGGATCTTCTAGACACGGGGATTGGATCCATGTCTCTTGTATGTCCTGCATCGGTAGAGGGATTCATTAGCACTGTGCCACCTGGGAAGCCCAATTCTCTGGATGATGAGCCACCAATCTAGCTCTTACAACTCGCTCCTTTCCTCTTGCCTGTGTGTGGCCTGGGGTCAATTTTCTGTTCAGAAAGCATCTGGGTATCCCATTTTCCAGGGCTCCCAACAATTCCATTCATGTCCACCTGTTGCTGCTGGGGAGTGAGGGGGAGAGCAAAGCTATAAAGAGATAGAGCAACTTCTCTTCACTGCGAACATCAAAGGGCAAGTACTGTTGGGCCTCTTCTTTTGCATCAAATATTCATTACTGCATAACATGTGGAGGCCATTTATACAAAACATGTTAGTGAGCAAAACCCAGGAAAGTATCACTTCTGTCTTAAATAGCAAGGGAAGTGAGGATGAAGCTCTGTAGACACTTTAGATGGAGAAACAGATTAGGCTGAGGTCCTGGCCCTTCCCTAATGTTGCGGGGCTCTGAGGACGGCTCAGCTCCTCAGCTGTAAGTTGAGAATGTTGGATAAAGGAACATTCATATGATTTGTCTGGACCCTCTTAAAATTTCTGTGCAAAGGCACCTCCTCTGAGTGTTTAGTTGTGAGCATATAAATGCCCAGGAGGAGGTCTGGTGGGCCTTCAAGTGTCTGACCGGCTGGTATCAGTGGTGTGTATTCATTCTCTGCTGTGAAGTGCATCACCCCAAACAACAGGCGTCATCTGCCAGCCTCCAGGGGTCAGGATCTGGCCGTGGCTGCGCCAGGATGTCAGGTGTGGGGCGGGGCTGCCGTCTCCCCCTGCTGGCTCAGCTGGGGGAGGACCCGTCTGCTTTCCGCTTGGGTGTGTGGCCATGGGCAGGCCTCAGTTCCTCGTGGGCTGCTGGATGGAAGGCCTCTGCTTCTTCCTGTGGGCGTCCACAGGGAGCTCCCAGCATGGCAGCTTCCGTCATCAGAAGGGAACAGTGAGAAGAGCCAGGGAGGGAAGGAGGGAGAAAGAGAGCGAGGAAGAGTAAGAGAGGGGTGGGTGGGGGGAGAAGGTTAATCTTTTGTAACCTAATCTCAGAAGCAACATCCCTACACTTTTGCTGTATTATTTTAAGCGAGTCCCTAGTTTTACTCCAGTCCCAAGGGGATGGGATAAAACTCAGTGTGGCGGGGAAACCTGGAGAGAGTGTTCTCTAGGAGTAATTTCAGAAGCTGCTGATCACACTGTCACTTTAGGAAAGAAAATGCTTTTATACCCCAATACCTAAAATTGCGCTGCTCTTGCCTATCTCCTAGCATGCCTGCTTTTAATGTGTGATCACAGACTCATTTATATGGGGTGGCAAGCTCCACACTGGCATTGGAGGAAAAAATGACATATAGTAGAGAGTCTTGCATATTAGTATAGCATACACCTCTTGCATTTTACAGTCTGGTCAAGATGATTAGGTTCATCTTGCCTTGAACTGGCCTGCTGTTTCCTCCCTCTAAGTTTACATCACCAAACTGTAGGCAGAACAGATTCAGCCGATGCCAAATACTCTACTCCAATTCCCAAACGATTGTCATTGGCCAAGAACATGTGATGAGAAGCTCGCCTGAGCTAGAAGATTTTCTCAATGCATATTTAGCACTTTCCCAACATAAGCTAGATGAGGAAGATCCACCCCAGGAAAACGCCTGTCCTACTTTTGAAAAGGAAAGTGAAATTACACTGCCCAGTTTTCAGTCCAATCCCAAAGAAAGGCAATGCCAAAGAATGCTCAAACTACTGTACAATTGCACTCATCTCACACGCCAGCAAAGTGATGCTCAAAATCCTCCAAGCCAGGCTTCAGCAGTATGTGTACCGTGAACTTCCAGATGTTCAAGCTGATTTTAGAAAAGGCAGAGGAACCAGAGGTCAAATTGCCAACATCCGCTGGATCATGGAAAAGGCAAGAGAGTTCCAGAAACACATCTATTTCTGTAGTATTATGCCTTCAAAATGTAGGCAGATACACATTCTGTGGGTGCCAGACAGCACCGCTGCACCTCCCAAATGTTTGCCACCACCCAAGACATGTGATGAGAAGGCTTCATGGGCTGGAATATTTCTTTAACAAATATTTAGCACTTCCCCAACACAGGCTAGATTAGGAAGTTCTATACAGGGAGGAATGCCTGTCCTACTTTGAAAAGGAAAATGGCAGTACACTACTACCCTGGGGAGTGGCTGGACCACTCTGGCTAAAATTAGGGTTTTTCAAAGCCAGAGACAATGGATTCCCAGGGAACTGGGGAATCGTAATGGTTCTCGGACTTCTTGCCTTACTTTCCTCCTTTCTTCTTTCTTTTCCTTCCCTCCCTCCATTCTTTCCTTCTCTCTTTCTTTTTAGTTATCAGCATTTTAATAACTGTTCTTACATTTCTGTGTAAGATGACTAACTACCAAGTATTATTGGAGTTGCTGGAATTTGATAACACTGGTTATCTCCGAGTGATCTGAAACATATGATGGCTATTATCTGTGTTCATTAAAAGCAAGAATTGGAAAGCCAAGCTGATATTTCTTAATTCCGTTTGGTGTAAAAATATCTCGAGTAGTCTTTTAGAAGGCAGCGTTGGAAATTCTGCTTTCAGTTCAGTTCAGTCTCTCAGTCGTGTCTGACTCTTTGCAACCCCATGAATTGCAGCACGCCAGGCCTCCCTGTCCATCACCAACTCCCGGAGTTCACTCAGATTCACATCCATCGAGTCGGTGATGCCATCCAGCCATCTCATCCTCTGTCGTCCCCTTCTCCTCCTGCCCCCAATCCCTCCCAGCATCAGAGTCTTTTCCAGTGAGTCAATTCTTTGCATGAGGTGGCCAGATACTGGAGTTTCAGCTTCAGCATCATTCCTTCCAAAGAACACCAAGGACTGATCTCCTTTAGAATGGACTGGTTGGATCTCCTTGCAGTCCAAGGGACTCTCAAGAGTTCAACACCACAAGTCAAAATTCTGCTTTAAGTCATGGTAAATGCTGCCCTCCTGTGGATACATGTGGACATTACAACCTGTGAATGAGGCTCCAAGAGAAAAGTTTCTTAGTAACTCGTTATTGAATATGTCTTCTGCAAAGAGGGCCTTGTTTGTTTTTTCTTTTCTTTTTCTCTTGAGAATTCTTTGGACCTTGAAAAACTCTGCATATTCTGAGCCACCTTCATATCCCAGGAGCGACAGAATATCTGCAACTCTGGCAGATAAACTACCCCATCTAGCTCTTGTAACTAGCTCCTTCCCTCTTGCCTAGGTCGGGTTGGTTACAGTTTCCTGTTTAGAAGCATCCAAGTATCCTATTATCCCATTGTTAGCAGCCCCAGGCCTCCATTCATGTCTATTTCTTGGTGCTGGGCCGGAGGTGGAGAGAAGAGGGTGTACAGAGATACCGAGCAACGTCTCTTCATTGTGAACATCAAGGACCAAGTAT